>JASXSY010001836.1:0-26433 GCA_034509805.1 Sipha maydis | reverse complement strand
GTTAAAAGGATTGGAGTGTGATCCGAACTTAGGATTTTAGATTACTAACAGTGTTTTATGTGACTAAGTAGTGACGATAAAAAGAAGTGTAACCCTCAGGCACCCAAGCACCCCAATACTCGGCGCCCATGGATAAAATACAAGGTGATGTATTGGAAATATTTCATGTTATCTAAGCCCGTACCCCAGGGCCATCCTGATGATTTGCGGGGCTTGGGGCAGAGTGAAATTGCGGGGCCTTAAATATCGAAAATGTCATTATCACGCATCAGTTGCATTTTGAAACTCAAATGTGCGCAAATAGACTTAACAAATTTAGTACCCTGCACTTACAACAACATGAATAAGTAAATAAATTCATAACGCAACATGTCATATAATTAAACTTAATATAATAAATCCTGTCCAACTATGGTGAGAACGCGGGGCCCGGGGCGAGGGCCCCGCTCGTCATGCTCTAGGGACGGCCCTGCCGTACCCTTCTATTCCGCGGACACGAGAACCGTGTTGGGATCCGCAGTTTCCACTGAGTGATGTGGTTTTGTTACTATCCAATGCTGTACCACAACCACCACGTTCCAGCCGAGGTAGGCTCCTCAACCTTAGGGGGCGCCGGATCCGGAGCAGCTATGCCGGTCCGGAGTGCGGCGGGGCTCTCTCCTTCCGTGGTACCGACTGGGTTTAAAGTTGACGTCGGAAGATCAACCCAAGGATGTTAACCCCTCCCTCTATTCTGGCTTCCCTGGCCGGCTAAAGATGGGCCCAAGTATTATACTACAATAGTAAACTATTGTAATTGTTATACCTTGTATTTCTCATTATTGAATTTATCCCAAACTTTCTTTATTTATAATAGATTATACATTATAATATTTAAAATAGATTATAACAGGTGCGACTTTAGGTATTTGCCTGGGGGGGGGGCAATATTTTTTGTTAGGTAAATATGTAAACTATAGTAAAATTAGTCAGCAAGTGTATAATATAACAAAAATTAGTGTGTTAAATATAGGTATTGAGTTATTATTTAGGTAGTGTGAAGTAGGTAGAACTGTGGTTCTGACTACACTACTCACTACACACCATGTTATCAATTTTCATACTTTCATTATCAGATAATAATTAATTTGGATCAAAATATTTTTATATAAATACATATAAATAATATACAATTATACAAATTATGCATATGTATAATCACATTAATGAAAATATTTGATGAAATAAAGAGTAAGATATTTCGTCTTGGAAGGGGGGGGGCATGGCCCCTATGGCTCCTTAAAAGCTGCCCCTGGGTTATGCACTGCGCAGTCCAATTTTTTTTTTTTTATATTATAAGTTTAAACCATATAACCTTAGTTTATACTTCATTAAAAGATAATAAATCAAGTATCTAATTAATTACTCTATTATTTATTTATTACTTAGTGCACACGAATTGCGTCCCAAAGTAAAAACATTATTTTCCTTCCCAGTGTATACTGACTTAGGACTGTCAATATTAAATTATTAATAACGGTAAGTTAAAAATATTGTTTTTGTCGTTGTTATGAAATTAGAAGTATCTTCTTCTTCTTCTACTTCGCCTTCCTCCCAACTATTTGGGGTCGGCCACCCTTGTCCTACACCTCCACTTTACTCGGTCAATCACATCTCCTCTGCACACACCGACAGCCCTCATGTCATTCTCCAAAGTCTCCAACCATCTCTTTTTTGGTCTTCCTCTTCCTCTTTTCCCTTCAACGTCCATCTTCATAACCACTCTTACTGCATTCGTTTCCTCTCGCCTCATCACATGCCCAAACCATCTCAGCCTATTTTCTCTCATCTTGTCCACAATTGGCGCTACACCAACACTACCTCTCACGTATTCATTCCTTATTCTATCTTCTCTTGTCACTCCACTCAACCATCTAAGCATTCTCATTTCCGCGACACTCATACTTTGTTCTATTCTCCTGTTAATCGCCCAACACTCTGAACCATACAGCATAGTTGGTCTCACTACACTTTTATAAAATTTACCTTTCAGCCTAATTGGAATTCTCTTATCGCATAACACGCCCGATGCTTCTCTCCATTTCATCCACCCGCACTTAATCCTATGTTTTACATCAATGTCAAAGCCCCCGTCCTTTTGAACAAAAGATCCTAAATATTTAAAGCTCTCAACTTCACCTATGACATCACCATCTATTGTCAGTTGTCTCCTCATTCCTTCAACTTCTTGGTCTCTTTGTCCAAAATCATACTCAATATACTCAGTTTTATTTCTACTAATTCTAATTACTATTTCTTCTAATTTGAAATTAGAAGTATGTATATTAAATTATATTAATTCATAATTATAATTATATTAAAAAATTAAAAGATTAACTTTTTATTTAATAATAATTTATAAGACTGGTGAAAATTTGAACGATATTTTTTTAATAAAATTGAGATGAGTTAATTGGCCATTTTTATATTTCTCGTGTAGTCGTTTAGATAAAGCCGGACGTAATTCATGTAGTCGTCTAGAAAACCTGGGAGGCAATTCGAGTACCTACTTATCGATTTTTTTATTCCGGGATGCAATCTGAGTGCAGTCTTATTACGATGCGTTAATTATCAATTTTATTGAAACCCAAGTATAAGAAAGGGCATAATTATAATAGAAGAACTTTTTCTAAAAACACATAAATATATAAACATAAAATTAAGTTTTAATTTTTTCAAGTATAGTAGATGATTCTTCTTGTTAAAATATCAGTTATTATTGAAATTATTGCAATTTTTATTAATCTTAAATTATATAATTAATAATTTATGGGAGATATATTCATAGAACATATCATAATACGGTTTAAGATAATAGGTATATTAAAATTAATTATTTAAATTCTTCTTTAATTTTTAAAAAAATTGGATAATATTGTTGTACATTTTACTGAAATGTAGAATACTTCCAGTAGTAACATCTTTTTAAACATTTGTTTTTAATAAACGTTTATAAATTATGAGTAATAAAAAGTTCTAAAATAATATTTTTATTTTTCTGTGGTAAAATTGTTAAATAAATATATGTTTTAAAAATTTCATGCAACTATTTTTTTTTTTTAATTGAAAATTGAACACAGATAGAACTTATAAATAAGTTTAAATTTTATATTTAGTATTTCCCATACGATTAAGAAATTTAAAAAATTTAGAAGTAATATTAAATATCTTTCTAACTAAGTGTTTATTATAGTAATATTAATTTTATCTTTTGTTAAAAATTGATTATATTTGATTTTTCAAATTAATTCAACTTTATGTTTCGATTTTGGAACAAAATGTTACTGATATTTATTTTTTTAAGTTTTGTATTTGTAATCATAAATCATGATATCTAAATTATATTATAGGGCTTTTTTCTTTAATACTTAACACTGTTAACCTAGACCTTTTTTTTATTATACGTTTCTTGGACGTATATTTGCTTATAATTGATTGATTCAGAGGTATTAATTAATTGATGACTTGTTCTAAAATATATTCCCATTGTTTTTGAATGGTAACACAATAATTTGTTAAAAAGTTTAATACTGATTACTTTAATTTTAAATGTATTAATAATATATCAATTATTTTTTAATTTTAAATCTCTTATATCTCTATAAACTTTTTTTATTATTATATATTACCTATGTTTATTATATGACGAATTTATTTAAGTGTAATGATAATTGTATGACACGATAAACAAAACATAACTAACTTATTTTAATTTTAAATACTAATAATTTCTTACTACTATGATTAGAGTTTGACACAAATGATTTGATTATTAATTATTATTTATATATACCTAACAATAAATTGACAATTAATGAACATTGATTTTATTGATTTTTATTTTGTTTAAATTTGAATATTCGTAATTTTATACTATATTTTCTAAAACTTAGAGGTTGGAGTTTACTGATGTGTGTAAATTATTGAAAACTGTAATATAAATTAAAGCAAAAGTTAATATTAAATATATATTAAACCTTTTAACATATGTATTATACGAGCGCTCTTTTTAATCAGAGCTCTACATTTTATTAAAACGTTGACCTAATAACCTTCACCTTTTAAACGAAATGTAAAATAGTATTTGTATAATGAATAAAATAATCACCGGTATACAATAAAGGGAAAACAAAATATAAAATCCTATCATTTTAAGACATAAATTAAATTATTATTAAATCTGTTATGAATGATAAATTATATTATTCACATGGTTATCGAATATATTATTTTTATTTAATCCATTGGGAGTTATTAAATTCGAACAGACCAGAAAAAAATTTAACTTGTTATTTATTAAACGTAAAATAAAAATGTATTAAACATGTAGAAAGGAAAAAGTTAATTATATAATAAACTAGTAAGAAATTAAAGTAAGGACAGAAAAATTTAAAGGTTTTAAATGCGTTAAATACGATGTAAATTCATAAATGTATTAATGGTATTTATTTTGTTTAATTGTAATAAGTTTAGTTTTAGATTCAGAGAGAAAAAGGAAAATATTACTTTTACCAAAAATGTTTGTTTTTATTATTTTATTTATTTTATTATTATATTTTTTTTTATACGTTTTGGACTAGAAAGTTTTTTAAGGGGAATATTTTGTTAGTACTATACAGAGGGAAGATTAAACTAACCAAATTTTTAATAACTTACCTAATAATTGCTATAAACCAGGAGTGAATGTAGAATTCAATTTCCGAGAAGGGGGGTTAAAAAATGTAAAATGTAAAATGTTGAATAATAGTATGCTTTATTACTCATTTTACAGTATATATATATTGTATATTTTTAAGTCTCATGAAAAACTTTTTTCTGATATTTTGGGGAGAGGGTTGAATCCTATCACTCCGCTTGTGCTCTCACCTGCTATAAATTGACGAAAAGTAAAAAAAATATTACATCATCTATCACCCTAGCTTTCAACAAAATACATTTTGTTCAATCAATATTATCAGGATAGTCGAATTGCACTTATTACATGCAAATAAATGGTCAAATTGCATTTGGATTGAAAAAAGGCGATGGTTGAAGAACTGCTTTCGGATAAAAATCAGGTAGTGGTCGAACTAAACTCTTTCAAAAAAGAGTTAAATGGAGAGTATAAAAATATTATGAATCTTATCTCTCTGTTGAAGAACGCTACCACGTACTTATTTAATAGCATTATATATTAGAATTAGTGCACACTTTAACGTCGCTGTGTAAATATTTTATATTATTAAAAGTAAACAAGGTCGTGACGTAATCGTGTATCAACATTTTATTAAAATACTTTTTTGATGCTAAGTGCAGTTCGACCATTAACTTTTTTAAACCCAAGTGCAATTCCACCATACCCAATATATTTATACACCCAGTAATATATTTGTTACAGTTAGTATCATTACACATTTGTAAAATGTCATGGTTAATTATTTCTTTTAAATGTACACATATATATTCATTTGAAACAACTTTTGTCTTGCATTTAGAAAACTAGAATTTGTATCTTACCAGTACTTTTATTTTATGCCAATTAAAACGTTTCATTTATTTTTATTTTGAATTTCTAATTATAATCAGTAAATATTTTATTTTTCTATTTTTGTATTAGAAATTTTCATTTTCATTATAATTCACTCTTTGTTTAGATTAATGAATTAAGTGCTACTTTTCAACAGTACAATAATGTTTTTCGTACAAATATTTACATATTTATTCATTAATTAGTTAAGTTGAAAAAATAATTAGTAAACTTAAAATATCACTCATTTACATGATACCTATTATATGTATCAAAATAAGTACGGTCATTACAGTAGTTGTTTTATGTATTATATAGATATTTTTATATTTTTTATTAAACTTGTTGAGTTTATTATTTTATATTTATTATAATTATATTTTTATTTGGTTGATTAGATTTATATTTTTAGTTATAGTAACCCAATAGAGTAGGTAATCATAGTATGGACATTCATATTTATCCAATCATTTTCCATTGAGTAACGCACTAAAAATATTAATTTACAAAATCGCACATGGTTTAAGTATATGTATAAAGAAAAGTATAAAATAATATAAAAATAACTCTAATTTAAGAAAGTTATATATTACTATTATTATTATACTTATTATATAAAGTTAACTTACAATGCAGTTCTCGGATTATCACCTCTAAAATCTTTGAGTTTGTGTCATTTATATAATCAATGTGACAATATATGTACTTGTTTTTCATAACGTAGACGTATTAAGTTCCTAGTTCTCTAGTTCATAAGCTAATAATATATAAATTAATATGTAGTTAAGATTATTTCAAAAACAAATGTTATTATTTTTTGTTATATAAAAAATAAATGTTTTTATTAAACGATTACAGTTTTATGAAAAAAACAAAAATAGTTGTTTATATATACTTATTTATAAAATATTGTTATTTTATAACTATTTATAATATTAATATATATACTATAATTTGAATATATTTAATATTTTAAAAATTAAACTAAAAATACAGAAAATGAATAATGTGAATCAATTTTATTGTTATAAAAAATTTTTCGTTGGTTTATGTGATTTTATGTAAGGAAAAAATTAGAATAAATGTATAATTTCGTAATTTTATTATCAGAAATTATATAAGCGTATTAATTAACTATACTTTTTAGAGCATGACCTAACTATCATATCTGAATAATTGGTTTAAAATACTAAGCTTATGATCTCTGAAATATTTAATGCTAAAAAGGTTAAAATTAATAAGTAAAGCATTATTATGTATTATCCCATTAAATCTAAATTATATTAGAAACAGAAACAGATTAACAAAAAATAGCAAGTGCAAAATCATGTGATTTGGGTACTTGCTAATATTCTTATTGTTATTGTTATATACCACACCGGAATATGTTTACATACTTTCTTCTTTTTAAGAAATGGTATTTAATAAATTAATATAATAGATACTATTTATTATATGAATAAGACAAATATTTTGACAAATAAAAATAAACAGCAATTAGCGTTATAAATATTAATATGTGATGATTATTTTTATATTTAAAATTTATTACATAAACTTATATCGGTAACATATATAATTAATATTATTGAGTAAAAATTCTTGAAATTACCAAGTATTTTTCTAATTGGTATATACAATAAGTTTTTTTAATTAATACACGTAAGCAGGGCCGTAGCTGGAACAAATTTACGGGTTGGGGGGGGGGGTTAAATTAAATAATATTTTCATTTTAAGTAATTAAAAAAATCACATTTTAATATGTTAATGCATTATTATTATTTTAAAGTAAATTTATATTATATATAGTTATTAATACTCAAAAGAGCTAAACCTGTAAGTCTTTCTTGGCCTGATGAGTTGCGTAAATAGTTTTTTAATCTTTTCATGGTTGAAAATGTACGTTCTGGCGTAAAAGTCGAAACTGGTAATGTCGCTAAAAGCTTCAAAAGAAAAAATGTGTTTAGAAAATATTCATAATTACATTTAATGTATGCTTCAATTGCTAAATTTGGTTGGCCTTTTTCTGGTTTGTTAGACTATTTTCTTTTCCAAAGTTGAATAATTCAAGAAATTATTTCTGTCGGCAGTACTTACATATCCAGAAAATTCAGAATATATTTCGAAGTCGTTTGGATCTATATCAAATTTGTTGCATATTTTTGGTAACAACTTGTACAGTGAAGAAATTTGTTTTTTGTGATTATTAAAACTTGCTTGAAGTTCAATGAAATAGTCGAAAAAAGGAATATCTATTGTTATGCGGTAATATTCTTCAGGTGACTTTGTAATGACGTAAATTCAATGTTTTTGACGTGTAACGATTCTTGGTATTTTTATGTCTTCTCCGCTATAAACTGATTTTATAAGATCCTTTGCTTTTTCAAAAATCTTGGAACATGTAGTATCCATATTATTCCGCATATCATGTATTTTGTGTAACACAGTATCAACGTATTCTATTGCTTCGGTCAAATCACAATTTACAGACTGTAAATTCTTACACAGTGGTAATGTTTGGATAAAAAGTATAGAAGCTGTGACCATACTTATAACAAAGTCGCTGGTTATAATGGTTTTTCTAATTGTAAAGCTTTTGATGACGTTTCAATATCACGTTTTAACTATAATTCACCTAATGTATTTACAATTGCTTTATAAATTTTTGTAAATTGTATAAGTCCGTCGTGATTTTCCACCCAGCGTGTCACACATGCATTGATGTAAGTTTGGTCCATTTAGATTCAGGAAACTGTAATTTAATATATTTTTTTAATAATTCTGTGCGCATTGCAGATGCTTTAATAAAATTACCTATCGATTTAATGGTACCAATACAATTGCGAATATGTTGAATACTACACGAATGATAGAGAGCTAAATTTAAAGAATGAGCACTGCAGTGTACATTAAGTGCTGCTGGATGTACTTTTCAAATTGCTTGCACTTCGTTAAAATTACCGATCATTGATACCGCCCCGTCATATCCTTGCCCTAACCATATACTTCGAATCTATACCAAGACATTTAATAGTTTCTAAAATAACATTGGCTATATTTTTGCCAGTAGTATCTTCTACTGACACAAATTTTAAAAAATCTTCCCGTAAAATAAATTGATGTTCAGGATCTTCATCGACGTATCGAACACAAAATGACATTTGTTCGATTCGTGATACATCAGTTGTCTCGTCTACTAAAATTGAAAATGATTTTGCCCTTTTAATTCTATTTACTAAACGATCTTGTATTATTTTTCCGATGATAGTGATTAAATTATTTTGTATGGTAGGACTTATATACATAGCTTTAATTGCGCCGTTTTCAATGCGATCGGTCATCATTTTATCATCGAAGTTCATTCGCATTCGCAAAAGAGCTCTAAAAGTACCATCATTATGAATTGGCTCATTTACTGTGAGTGGCCCAGCGTCAGATGTACCACGAAGGGCCAATTCTTGACGGCCACACAATATAATAGTTTGAATAACCGGTATTCATTTTTTTTTATTTTCTGCAATTTGATTAGCATGTGCAGAATCGATTGTTTGACACATATCTAACTCTTTGTTGCAATGAACGGAAATAAAATTTTCTGCGATAAAAACATTATTTTTATGATACTCTGTGTTGTTATGTATGTTAAAACATTCTATTGCATTTTCCATTTATTGAAAGGTTTTGTAACCAATAATCCTGGTTTTTGATGTGCACCTTTACCGATAAAATTATGATAAAATATAGCACAATATTTACATACAGCACCAGAATCTTGCATTTTAGTGTGACATAACCACGGAAATCGTTTAATCCAATTAATTTTAAATTTTAAATTTCTATTTCCCGACATAGGAAACGTAAACTTATTATCGGGCACCCAAACATTAGTGAGTAACATATATTTTATTCCATCACTAACCTTTTGATCTAAACAGCAGCCAATATCAATAATATCATTTGTAGATTCCGTTGTAGTTAGTGTATCTGTAATTATTGCGGTCGATGTAGAACTTGTACTTGTTTCGTTCTCGGTTGTTTTTATTTTTTTACAAAAATAATTTGTAAGGGAATTATTACGATTACGATTTGACATTTCATTAAAATAACCAAATAAAAAATTATACAGAAATATTTGAGGGTTACACAGCGCGCACAAAACTGATACTAATTTGTACTAAAATATTAGTAGTGGTATACTTATTTAATGTTCACGATAAAATTATTAATAATGCTATAACTGTGTACTGACACTACGGACAATATCGTGGAGTTTTTCGGGATAAAATGACAATTGACAATATAATCGATAAGACGATAATTTATTGTTCGATAATATATTAAGTATTTATAGACGTTTTAATCTTGTATGACTTATCTATGTATAATATAATATAATAATATTATATTACCTATATTATAGAAATCGCCATCAAACATAGTTCTTATATTATTAGGTACCCAAATGGCCACATGGTAAGTTATTATAATTAAGTTACTTATACAAATTTAATTTATTGATTGTAAAATATTTCGGGGGGAGGGGATTCAACCCCTAAAGCCCCTCATATACGGTCTTGCACGTAAGTAACATTAATCATTTCGAAATGACTCATTAGTTAAATGCTGAATATAATTTTTGGATTTTTGTATATATTTCAAATAATAATTTGAAATAAAAAAAACAAACATATAACTTATATATTGTTTTTAAATTAATTTTAAATGCTTTAATTAAGTATACTATTTCATTTTAAACTGATTTATATGCAATGAAATTACATTTCTTTTCAAATAAGAATTAGCCATTTTTGACCACTTTTATCAAGAAAATTGTAATGCTATCCTCTCTCAAAGTATAAACAGCGTAAGCATTAAGTACTTACTAATTTTTCATCAACGTATAGCCTATATTAAGTGCAAAAAACATTAGTTTGATCTGTAATTGGCCATTATTTAGAATTTTAATAATTAAAATAATATAATAATATTAATGTTCATGGTTTAGAAAGAATAGTAATATCTAAATCATTATTCATAAAAAAAGGAAATTTGACTATGATTTTCATGATTGATTCATTGTGCACTTTTTTCATTGCATTAATCAACAAATCTTAAAATTTTATTTATAGGGAAGGCAATGATCCAGAAGATTATAGTAAAATCACATACAAAAAGCTTTTAGAAGAAGTATGCAGGTTTGCAAACGTATTGAAATCCAAAGGCATAGTAAAGGGCGATCGTGTTGCTATTTATATGCCAATGACTTTAGAAATTGTGATTACTATGTTAGCGTGTGCAAGAATCGGTGCAGTACACTCTATTGTTGTAAGTTGCAAATTTTATAAATATAGTAAATATCTCTATAAAGATAATAAGAAATTTTTTTTTTAGTTTTTTCTAGTGTTTGTATTATCATTATAATTTGCAGTTATCTCTGCTAATTTATTTATAAATTATAATTTATATAGTTATATCATGACATTTTCTTACAACAATGAACTAAAAATTGATACATTTATAATTTGACAAACGTAATCCTAAATGTTAAACTAACTGAGTTAGTTGTCTCGTGCTTTCTAATTCTTCATCAATATTTAATTTTCAACAGTTCTCTCAGAATAAAATAAAATTACAAATACTCTATCTATTGTATAACCAATTAACCAATTAATTAATAGCAACGATGTACTGAATATCGAAGTACCATTGAGGACTGCGAGTATATTAACTGAAAAATAGGGATTTATTTTTTGTTCTTGAAAAACAAAGTGCACTACAGGAAAATGCAAACATTAACAACAAAATATTTTGTATTGTTCCAAATCTATGGTTCAAATATGTGTGACAACAATTAAACAAAAAAATATTTTTTAATTTTTTTATAATTAAATGTACTAAATTATTAAATTTTTTAAATTAACATTATTCGAGGATCTAATATAGTTATATTATTATTATAATTTAGGCGTGTTCAATAATATTAACTATACAGTTTTGTTCAAATGAGATTGGTTACAACTAGGTTTGCCCGGGAAAAAGCTGAAATATTATAATTATTTAGAAAGTATATTGGGATGTGGTTAGTTTGAGTATTGTCCAGGCATTTCTAAGGTTTGCTTAATTTTGAATTTTTCCGTAACACTGTTCTGTATAATATATGTATAGTAAGTTATAAATTTAACGTATTTAATAATTTTAAAATTATGTTTCGAATGATGTTTAAGATAATAATATTTGGAAATGTAATTTAAGATGTATAAAGTTTTAATACTTTATATTATTTAGATATCATAAATACTTAATATCTTTTAATAGTATGAATACTTATTATAGTTCGCAGGATTTTCATCCGATTCGTTGGCAGAACGAATGGCTGACTGCAAATGTAAAGTCCTTGTAACAGCTGACAGCGTATACAGAGGAGATAAATTGTTAAATATTAAAAGTCTTTGTGATATTGGTAATATATTAAAAATAATATTTTAATACGAAAATACGTATTAATAAAATGTATAATGGCAATGTAACTTTATCATTATTTATCTTTATTTTCTAGCAATGGATAAAGCCAAACATTTCGGTCACGAGATCTCTACCTGTATAGTAGTTCGTCATTTACCAAGACTTTACAGATCTATGAACACGACTAATGGTACAAATGGGTCTGATTCTGATACAATAGACCTACATTCAGATGTATATTTCCGTTCGATAACTAACGAATATCAGATATAATTTATAAATATTACGTGGATTTTGTTTAAGGTACCTTGGACTGATGGACGAGATTATTGGTGGCATGACGAGATGGATGACGTAGAACCAGCTTGTTATCCAGTTTGGGTGTCGGCAGAAGATCCATTATTCATGTTATATACAAGGTTAGTGAGATGAAAATAAGTATGTATTAAGTTTAATTTTTAGCAAATATATATTAATACTTATTACGTTTAACTTGTACTTATTTTATTATTTGGTAGTTACATTCTAAAAATGTAATAATTTGAATAATTATTTTCACATAACTCATTAGTATTTGAAATGATTCTACTGTTTAGGTTGAACCTCAACCTAACAAGTATATCATTATTAATTTAATATTTTTATATTAGTAAAGGGCGGGACACTAAAACGGCCGATTTTCAAAAAAATGAATAAAGATTAATCATTATTTATTAAAACGAAGTACTTAACTTGCCATTTATTTTATAAAAAATATGTCCTCGAGTTAGTGGCCATCTCCTCTCAAGCACTCTTCTAATCAACTTCGTATATTTTCCACTACACAATGTTTATTCATTTTTTGTTCTCGGTTAGTTATCTCAAGTTAGGAAATCTCAACAAAAAGTTGTGTGTTTATAGAGATCTGCAGGTTGTAATTTTTGAACCAACTGCACCTTATACGAGTGAATGTTTAAGCCGTTGTTTAGAATCCGACGTAGATTTCTATTAGACAAATTTAACGATAACGCATGTTTTCGAACAGAACATCTTTGACTCTTTATGAGAGTAGTCTTAGCAGCAGCGAAATTTTAGGTGTATGAATGATATTTTTTCCTATAGACTTCTTTTTAATTCAGAACCCGTTTTTTAAACACAATTTTTTTACTTGTTAATTATTCAAAATGTTAATAGCCTTATCCGATGGTTACGAAATATGGCATTTAAGATTAAAATGAAGACGTGAACGCCGTGCGGCTACGTAATTGTCATTATTTTTGTAAAACGGTTTTATTGCATAATCACGTTGTTCACCACTCTACTGTTTAACGTTTACTGAATGGCATGTTTTCTTTAAACTAATAATACTTAGTGAGAATTATCATCTTAATTAATACTGAGAAAATTTATTTTTAAAATCGGTTTTTTTAGTGTCCCCACCCTGTATATAGTGTACATTAACATATTTTAATTCATAGTGGTTCTACGGGGAAACCAAAAGGAGTTCTTCATACTACTGGTGGATATTTGATTTATGCTGCTACTACCTTCAAGTATGTTTTTGATTATCATCCAGGGGACGTATATTGGTGCACTGCAGACATTGGCTGGATCACTGGGCACTCATATGTCGTTTATGGACCCTTAGCTAATGGAGCATCTTCAGTTATTGTAAGTTGTTTTATTATAATAACAAATGTCAGTTAAGTAAATAATTAGTTTCTTATACTTTAATATTGTGATATATGTATATTAGGATAATATAAATTGTACATAGGAGATTCAATTGAGGAAAAAATGAAGATGAATATTTATAAATCTCATAATGAAAGAAAGTACATAGGGGGAGGCTCCTAGTCAATGGTGAAGTATTTACTTGAATATGGAGTTATTTTAATAATGATCAGAGGCGTATTTCCCATTAGGCACTGTAGGCAACTGCCTAGGGCGACAAATTTTGTAGTGTTTTATTAAAAAACATCAAATGTATTAAAAATTGGGAAATTAATTAAACTAAAATGGATGTCCACTACTTTTGTCTATATATTTAATATTTAGAGTAAGTATTTTGGAGAGGTATGTAATTTGATCACCTATTATAGGTGCGGCAAATGTTTGGTGTAGAGCCGTAAAAAAGATAAATCCACCTCTGATAATGATTGATTTTAAAATATAAAAATTGCACAGTAAATATATATTTTATATGTATTGAAAATAATTATTCATCAATGTAACTTGTGAATTTTACATGATTTCATGTGGACTGCGGAAAAAAATTGATTTCAGAAAGTTAAGTACCGTAGTGTAGACTTAAGATGATAATAGTATTTTAACATAATAAATAAAAAAAAGGAAGAAATATCCACCTTACATGTTTGAATAAAATTGAATATTTTATTATTTTTAAGTTTGTAAGTTTTAGGGACAATGTTAAAAGTAGACTTTCATATATGATGCGAGAGGTCTGACAACCCATAAATAACCTTATATTAAACATTGATACAAGTAATAGTGTTACTATTAACTATTATTAACTTCAGTTTGAAGGAACTCCATTCTATCCTGACAACGGAAGATATTGGTCAATTATTGAAAAGTACAAGGTTTCACAATTTTATACGGCTCCAACAGCAATTCGTGCTCTAATGAAATTTGGAGAAGAACCAGTGAAAAAGTATTACTATTTTATTAATACTATATTCCATTTGAGTATTAAAACGCACTACATAAAACACCTTAATATACTAAGAAGCAACTAAAACATGAAAAATACTTCTTCTTTAAATAAAATACTTGATTTAAAATAGTTTGATGTAAAATTAAAAATTCATAACATAATAGCTGAGAGCTTCATTGAATACCTATTTTATTTAAGAGTTCGATAATCATTTTTTATTTAGAAATTAAAATTGTTTTTGAGTAATTGTTGTTTGATATTTTTTACTAATTAAAAACTCATTGAAGTAATCTCAATTTTACTTTTGAAAAACAATTCAATAAAGTAGGGAATTCATTTGTAGATTTTGTAACAGAATCACTAAATTGTTTCAATATATTTCAATGTATTTTAGCCATTAAACAACTCAACACTTTTAAACATTCAATAAATTAGTGTGAATAAATTAATTCTATATTTTAAAAAATAAATTTCTTACGAATTTAGCTATGTTTATGATAACATAAAAAATATACAAACTCTCACAACATCTATGCTTGAGAAATAACATTGAAGTTCTAATTGATTTGTATTTTACTCATTTTATATAGGTATAACCTTGACACATTAAAAGTATTGGGTTCAGTCGGTGAACCAATTAACCCAGAAGCTTGGTTGTGGTATTACAAACATATTGGTAAAGAAAGGTGTTCTATAGCTGACACATTTTGGCAAACAGAAACTGGAGGCCACGTGATTACTCCACTTCCAGGTTGTACACCAATGAAACCCGGATCAGCAGTGAGTATCTTACTGTAAAACAATTACTCCTTATAAGCATCTACTACAAGTAATATTTGATTTGCATTTACAGACGTTTCCATTCTTTGGTGTTGATCCAATTCTTTTGGATGAGAGTGGAAAAGAAGTTAAAGGAGTTGGCGAAGGGTACTTAGTGTTTAATAAACCTTGGCCAGGTATGATGCGTACATTGTTTGGCAATCACGAACGATATCAATCAGTTTACTTCAGCAAATTTCCAGGATATTATTGCACAGGAGATGGTAAATTAAAATAATATTTTACTGTTATGTTAATAAATAATATATTAATTATTACAGGTGCAAGAAGAGATGAAGATGGATACTTGTGGGTGACGGGAAGAGTAGATGATATGTTAAATGTATCTGGACACCTTATGAGCACTGCTGAGGTGGAATCTGTCCTAACTGAACATCCAGATGTATCTGAAGCTGCAGTTGTATCAAGACCACATTCAATAAAAGGGGAATGTCTTTACTGTTTTGTTACTCCCAACAATGGTGTATCTTTTACACCAAAACTTTCATCTGAGTTGGTAAAAAAAGGTAATTTTAATCAAAATGAGATCACTTAAATATAAAGATTATTAAGAAATTTTCTGATTATGTTAAATTTTATTTATTTTGAAGACAATAACAAAGGTAGTACCTTTAAAATTATTATTGGATCTTACTAATATACATATTTATAACTCTTATTTATATTTAAGCAACAAAATAGTTTACATATAACTAAATTTATTTGTTACTTTACAAAAGTAAATATATACAAATATATGTTTATGATGCCTCTATTTCAAAATATTCTCAATAACACTAATAAGTTCTTACAATTTAATATCAGTATACTTTATTTTCCCAAAAAAAGAAATTTAATTATTTTACCAGGATGTTTAATTTAAAGGTGTTTTATTGCAGTATTTTAAATCTTGTTGGCCATCTAATAAAATATAATCACGAAATAATTATTTTGTAGTAAGAGAAACAATTGGACCATTTGCAACGCCAGATGTTATACAACATGCACCAGGTCTTCCAAAAACCCGTTCTGGAAAAATAATGAGAAGAGTTTTACGAAAAGTAGCAGTCAATGACAGAGAAGTAGGAGACATCTCAACACTAGCTGACGAGCACATAGTCGAAGAACTATTTAAAAACAGACCAGAGAATACATAAACAATTATTAAAAATGTATACCTTTTTTTATACTCTGGTGCAAAAATTACTTACATATCAAAACTATGAATTTTTTGTTTTAAATTCAAGTAGTATGTAATGAAATAATTATTTTTAAAAATTCAACTAAAATAAAATATTAGATGCTCATGGCATAGTGTAACTACTACATAATTACAAAGGATCATTTCTGTTTTCTATCTATCGCTTTTTTCAGAACATTTTTACTCATTTTTTAAACTAGTTTTAATTTTTAATTATGAATCTTGAAGCCAAATATTTTGGTATACTTATTAATTAGTATATTGATTAATTTTTATACTTCTATTTATCTTGGTTAATAAAATTTAGAGATCAGATAATTTTACAGATAATTATGTTCAGTACATACAATTCCATGACTTAAGGGAAAATGTATTGCAGTTTTATTTCATGATGATTTCAAGACAATTTTTGACTAACAAGATATTATTTATAATGAAGGTAATAAATAGAGGAAAATAAAACTTAAATCTGAAGTTTCGAAAATATTATTTACATGGTATGCTTACTCATATATCCTCAATTTTTACTCTCCCATGCTGATACTTATACATTTAATTTTACAAATAATATTTTAGTTATTATAATTATTTAATTTATTAAAAATAATGAATACAATTTAGTTTAAAAAATTCTGAAAATATGGATGACGGATAACAAAAATATCTTTAATGAATAAAATGGATTCATCATAAATATTGATGTCATTTGTATTATAAGTTGCTAGTCGCTAAAAAGTTAACATTAAAAACAAATGTTGCCAGTTGTTAAGTTTATATTATGTTTAAATTATAGTTATAAGACAAATAATATAATTATGGGAATCTGCTATTTTTTCAATAGAGAATTATATCAACATAATATAATATTATCTAAATGATTATAGTGTAGTAAATGTTACCAATATAAATATTTGTTTAAATACTCTAATTGTAAAATTCATTACTGAAGTACCAGTTACTATATTCATAAGTAATTTTAAGTCCTATTCAGTAGTGATTTTACATTCTGGAACTGATGACAAATATATATTTTATAGAATGTCAAATATATAATATTAAGTTAATAATATAATTATGTTTAAGTATAAACTACAATTATTTCTACAAAAAAACATAATGTAACAAGTATTAAACGAATTGAAGCACAATTTTTTTAGCGCTATTTATATTGTTACCTAATTAATAAGCTTAAAGGAATATAAATCATTAAATATAAATTTAAAAGTAATACAGCTTAAGTAACACATACATATCATGTTATTGGTTATATTACAATAGTTTAAATTGTTATTCATATCTAATCATTAATATTATGACTTGTAATGATTATTGTTATATTATTTAAATACATATTATACAAAAGAAAAACCAGTATATTATTGTTACAACATAACCTTATTGCTACTAACTATTAATTTTAACTAAGTTTCCATAGTAGAATGTTTTTGAATTTAGTCTATTGTTAAAAAAATTACTTTCTATTTCTGCTAAATTACCTTCTCCAGCTAATGAGATACACTAAAATATAACAAAAATGCAAAATGTAATTAATACATACATTATAATCTAATAGTAACAAGGATACTTTAAAAATACATAAAAAAGTTACATGTACATAAATTAAACAGAATCTACAATAATCAATAATATAAATGAAACATACTTGCTTTTCATCAATATTCTTCGGTAGAAAGTATGCAATGTTCTCAGTTACTTGACGAGTTAATTCATATAAGTATTTACCGCCCCCATAATTTGACATAATATCATCAATGCTAAAAATTTTTTTTGATGAATATGAAGGACCACCCCATGGTGGTGATAAAAAGATAACATCTGCTTTTAAAGTTGGAGCCAAAGCATAATAATCTCCAACAATAAATTCTATACGATCTGACACACCATAAACTTCAGCATTATTACGTGCAAGTTCTATTTTCAATGGATCAATATCTATTGCAATTACTGAAAAATTGCAATAATTTTAATTAATGAAAATATCAGATAAATCTTAAAAACTAACAGTAAAATTTACAATATTAACCCTTAATGAATGTTTAAAATTTGTATTAACATTTTAATATGTTTAAAGTTATACAACCTCTTTTACTAGTAAATGCAAATTGAATGGCATTACTTCCTGCACCACAAAATCCATCAACTATCAAATTACATGTACACCGTTTAGCAATCATACGACTAATTTTTTCAGGTGTTACTGAGTACCAACTTTCTATGGAATATAAAAATTCAATTAACATTTTTCTCTACTACATATAAGAATGTATAAAGAAAACACTGACTTTGTATGTATTCATTATATATTTTTTTTATATTTTTAATAAGTTACAAAATTAATTAAATTTATAACTGTAAACATATTTGTTACAAAATCAAACATATTTTATTATCTCATAATAATAATTAATATTTTTTTAATGACCTCAATGTTGTAAGTTATCAGTATATGAACAATTCTTTTAAAGAACTTTTTGCTCATATTAGTAATGTCCAAATAAAAATACTAAGTTTAGCATATATTAATGTTTTTAATTTACTTTATTCGTCTATTATCAATTATTATATTATATATTTTTTTTCTTCCTTCTCTTTTTATTTTATTTAGTATCTAAAGTTATTTATTTTACAGTTTTACCTATACAATTTTACGTATTAATATATGTTTAATAAAATAATTTTGTATTTGATTGTCAAGTTAAAACAGATACTTCAATATTTGTAACTACAAATTTTATTATATCTATTTGATCTAAGTAAAATGTCACTCAATAAGCTATATAATCTGGTTATATAAGTAACAAAATAAGTTATACTAGAGTTTTACTTTATTTTTAGAGTTAAAAATATCATTGCCTACTTTATTTAGCTTACTTAAACTTTGAAAGTTAATTTGACAAAAATGCATTAATTAAGGATTTCTTATTTTTATTGAGTAAATAGTTTTAATTTTGTCTACAATAACTTGTAATGAACTTTTTTCTTCATAAAATTAAATTTGTAGGAATGTAAGTAAACAATAAAAAAAGAATATATTTTTTTTCAAAGAATGAAAGACTGGAAGGATTCCAGAAGAAAGTTGAAATTCCTTAACTAACTTAACTAAGTAAATATCTAACTTTAAGAGAAGCTAGGATAACTACCTAATTGCTCTCCATAATAAACTTGACAATGAACCTTTATGGTGTTCAAAGAACATAATTGCATAACTCTTATTATTTTCAATATATAAATGCTATAAAATGCATATAATGTTATGCTGAAGTAAATATCTTAGCATTATTTTAATATAAAAACATAACACTAATTTAATTATAGACTGGTAAACACAAGTTAAATGAATACTATGATATATATTGTTTTACCTTTATCTAATTTAATTCCATGATTAAATTTTTTGAACAACCTAAATCTATTATTCCAATACTTCAATAATGAATGGTCTTTTTGTATTTCATAAGGTAATGTTTTTAAAAATGTAGTATCTAATTTTAAATGCCTGTTAATTTTTTTAAATTTTTTCTTTTGTTTGTTTTTACTTTTGAGAATTCCATCACTGCCCATTATTTAAAAAAAAAAACAATTGGGAAATATAATTAATAGAAATATTTATCCTTTTCTCAAACAAAAAAAAATATAACTAATAATTCACTCCTAAGTTAAATTACAAGCGTATAATAATCGGAACTAATCGTTTGTATTTATCATGTTTTCAAGAATTTTAATATCAGAAAATCAGAACGGAAAGGTGATAGGTACTCCAATTTCCTTGGAGTGATAAAAAAAATCAAAAATTTTCAAATACATCTTAGCCAACTTAGAAAAATAAAAATCCCACCAATCTATCCACAACCATGACACCAATCTAACAATAAAAATATTCTGAACAATTCTTGAATTCGAATTAAAATATTGTTAAGTACAAACAAATAATTAATAGGAAATACAAAACATATAAACTTACTTTTAACAATTATCGTATCGTAATAGGTCTCCTACGATTTTGAATCTCGAAGCGAAAGTAAGTGCTTTTGAAGCAGAAATTGAATATGAAACATTTCAAGATACTAAAATCGAAAAACTTGTATTTCAGAAAAACCGTTGAATAAAGGTGTCAGAAGTAGCATATAAAAATGTTTCATGTAACGAGTTTCATAAATAGAAGTTTATAGACTTATCAAACATTTTTTACCGCACAAAATAAAATCTTCATCCCCATTTAACTAAATACATTAATTGGTACAGATACTAATATATTTATTATAATTATAATTTGTTTTTATAGAACAAATTTGATAGATTTAAGGCTCCGTTGAAATTTATTTATTAATTTTTATGAAAATGTAATCAATATTTATTTTTATATTAAAATAAGTATTACAGGTCATATCTGTTGTTCAGTAATTACCAGATTATATGTTAATTGGGTTTTAGTTCACATAAGCTAATTAAAAACAATAAAATTTACTATTTTATGAATGACTGTCAATATAAAATTAATAATAATATATTTAATTTAATTAATTTAAACAAATTAATATTATACGAATTCAAAAAAAATATATATCAAATGATCTTAATTATCGAAAATAAAATAATGGAATGAATTTTTCACTCGTATGATAAAATAATGGAACAGATTTATAATTAGGGCTATAATTTATATGCAATAAAAAATTGTAAAATATACATTTTATTTACCAAAATATGCAAAAACAAATTTTTATTATTTCTAAAATATTATTATTTTAGTTTCTGCCGGTGTTTAAGGTAGATGAGATTTTGTCGGGTCGGTGTTGTTGCTAATCCGGGTTGTAGCTGGGTCATAGAGTAAGATAGAGGAGCCGTTCCGTATCTCACATATAATAATTATTGATGCACAGAGAGACTACTTTTGACAGTGCTACCTTCCCAAAACAAAAAATATCTAGCAATGTTTGTCAAACGATCGACGAATGTTTTTCGAACGTTTGTTTGATGTAGACGTGTTTCCAAACCAATTTGTTAGTCAATAATCCAAACAAAAATGTTCACTCACTAAGCGAACATTTTGAATGTTTGTTTGTACTTGTATACCGATGTACCTCTATTTAAATAATTAAAAATTTAGTTATAAGTAATTAAAATATTTTTGAATGTATGTTTGTACTTATATGCCGATGTATCTCTGAATAATTATAAAAGTTAATAATGCTTCGCATATGTGTACATCAGGTACAATCTATATTATATATATATATATATATATTATATAAATCTTTAAGATTAGATAGACAACATTAAGTAAAACTCATTTACTTATTAACTCATCAAATATTTATTTGCACTTCTTATATTTAGATGTACTTGTATAATATATGATGACTGATCTGTATTTAAAAATGTATCGATATCCTCCCATCAATCGCTATGAGAATTTATTTGATTAGGCATCAGCAAATTTATACTATTATTATTCAATATCAATTATTTAATAATAAATTTGATTTTTTTTTCTTACATAATTTATTATATATATTAATTTATTAATTGTGGTAAAATAGTATTTTAAATGCAGTCAGTTTATATATTTTATTGGGAAGAGTTAACAAGAAGTAATTTTACATTTTATCATCATTATTGTGTCAAATGTTTATTTAAACTATTGATTTGAAGTGCGAATAAAAAATGTAGAAGAATAAACAAGAAAATAAATCCAAATATATAGATATTTAATTAACATATTTTGTAACTTGTATTCGTGTAAATATGACCTACTTAATGATATTTTATAAAATTAAGTAGATATTAATTTTAAATAAATTATAGTTACCGTACCAATAAATGAATATCTTCATTACACTAAAAAAAAAAAATGAGTTTAATTTAAGAAAATGAAAAAAATTATGATATCGTTATAAATACATTATAAAAAATTTAGATCATTGACACTTTTAATTTGGTTTTATTTGTCAATTTCATCTTTTAGATTCAGAACGAAGTGATGGAATCTATTGGTTTTACAATGATGTGTGTTTTTTTTAAATTTTTTAATTTTTTTTTTAAATTTTTATTTTATTTTTTTTTTTGTGTCTAACGACACCTTTTTTGGCAGTAAAAATGCTTCGATTTGCTTATGTAGCAACTTTTCTAAAAGGAAAGTGAATGTAGATGGTACTTTGGCTAGTCTAAAATCCAACTTTTCAATACTTTTTAAAAAAAACGATAAAAAAATTACGAAAAAACGGGAAATTTTACGCAAAATCACGTTTTTACAAATTACATTATTTTAAAATGCTCTAACTCAATAACGAAAAACCGGAACAACTTGAAATTTTCACCAAATCTTTATATTGACGATTTCTATACATGGTTAAGTTTTCAAAGTATTTTGACATATTTTGAATATTTATAGACAATTTAAATTTTCGATTTTTGTAAAAATTTTGTTTTTAAACATCTATAAAATTTAATTGGCAGACCGAAAACTCTTGAAAATTTAATGCAAGGTTTATAATTAGTTAAACTTATCGTAATTAAAAAATATCGGTGATCGGTTAACTCAATTTTTTTTTATAAGCCCTTAATGCTCAAATTTGTATAAAATGTGTAAAAATCACGATAATTTGCAAGTTATTTTGTAGATAAAAATTCATAAAATTTTTTCTGTTAATACTTAAGGTTCAAAATTTTTACACTAGGTTATCTATGAGCTACTCTTCAAAAATCTTTAAAAAAATTTCTACCGGACTAAGAGGAAAAAATTGTATGACTGTTTGAAATTTAAATATTTACGAAACTGCATAAAATAGCGATTTATTCTCAGACGATTTTAAATATTTGTTATAATTCAAAAAGTATAAGTCGCAGATTTTTAAAATTCCTACCAGCTGTTAAGATTGGTATTTCTTTTATGCAATATTTTTTTCAAAATATTATATTGATTTTTAAGCCACTTATAGTCATTTAAAATATTCGATTTTTTTACATTTTATTTTTATAATCGGTGATAAAAAAAATTTGGCTACTACAAAATACTTGAAAATTTAATCGAAGATTCCACAGAAGTAGTTCTTAATGTCATTCAAAAATTATTAAAATCCATAGGCACAATTTTTTTTTATAAGCGTTTGAACATCGAATATTGACATAAAATTACATGTAAAATATAATATAATGTAGAATGTTCTAAACTGACAAACTATATCGCTGTATGCAACTGCCAACCCATCCTAATTGAAAAATATATTTATCGTTTCAAAATAAAATATACTTTTTACAATGTTTATAAATAACAATGTATTATATCCTAGACAAACATATGAACTCCGTTCAAAATCGTTATTCGTATACAATGATATCTATCATTGCATTCAAATTTAACAAATCCATTATAATAATGACCTATCCTATAAGCGAGGTGCACTCCACCCCTAACTGTACAGCAGAGCGAGGCCCATCCGGTTTTTATTATTATTATTATTATTTTTAATATTTTTTATATATTGTGCACCGTGACAAATTGGCTCCCCGAGGAATCTCACCGGATAAAGTACGTGTACAGCGAAAATCGTAAGTACATTTTATTTTGTGCTGTATAAAATAACTGCTTACGTAAAGACGCGTCCAGACGGAGCAGCTTTTGCCGTGCGGCAAATACGCGTCCACACGGTGCGGCATTTATTTCCCGATTATCTTTCAGTAGACAATAATTTGGACTAAATCAGCTAGTGTCAAAATGTCATCGGAGGATGATGTCGTTTGTGCGCTTGCGTTGTTGTATGCGTACAAAAATCATACAAAAGCGCGGAAAAAAAAAATGTTATCTATGTTCATGGGTTTATTATATATGGGGTTCTTAATTTAGACAGTGGCTTATTAAAACTGAACAAGAATTTTCGGGTTTTACATTTTAATTAAATATTAATATTTGTCCATGTACCTAAAAGTAATTTTAATTAAATTAATTACTTATAATATAACGTTATTCTTAAAGTAATTTTAGTAACATAAAAATAACGAAAATACCTACGATTTAGCCGCTTGTCGCCTATAGGCATAAAATATGTGAGTTTGACACGAAAACAGTAATATTATTTTAGTCCGTCGGTAAAGTTGATCATAGTGGTTATGTTATTCACATATCCATATATATTATGAAAATTAATGTTTGTCTGCCTGTGTGTGTGTCCTTTATGCGTTCCTAAACGACTGGACTGATGTTGATGAAATTTGGTACAGAAATAGATTATATGGGCAGAAGATGGCTAATTTATAAAGGGAGAGGACCAACCCCGGCTCAAAGAGGGATTTTTAAATTTCCGATGGACATTTTTGTGTATAATTGGTCGCTATGAGTTTTAAACATGGGCGTAACTAGGATTTAATAGTTACAGGGGCTAGAGTCCTAGAAAACCTTAGTTCAAAATAACCTTTAGGGGACAGATCCCCCCCCCACTGTAAGTATCAGTAACATTTATAATTACAATAAGTTCTCTACAATTAAAATTAAAAATAAACCATAGAATCAAGTATAACCTAGTCATTAAAAACAAAACATTAATAATAAAATAAGTAAAATATATTATATTATAATTTATAACTGTGTACTGTATAAGTTTTTATTAAAATTTCCATTGACTGGTTTTTTGATGCATCATTACGACTGTAGCGGGATGTCCCGAACGGCCACTACTATTATTATCACCATTATTATTATTATTATTATTATTTTTATAGTATTAGTTTTACGCCGTAGAGTCTGTGTGTGTTCTGTCGTCGTACGCCGCGTTGCTCGTCAGCATTTTAGTTTTGTTTTTTTTATATTTTAATTATTATATGCTTCCATCAGGTGGTCCTGATAGTGGCAGGATACTGGTGGGAGGCGTCATATGTATTCCTTATAGTTTTTTGTGATGTTATTTACTTGTTTTATTTGTGCATAATAATATACATAATAAATAACTGTATCTGTACTGTATTTGTGCGCCCTCATGCTACAAATTCAGAAGTGGATTCGTTCAAGTGGTATTTGATATCAGAATATTTCGAAGTTTAAACGTAAGTGCGTTTTATTTCATAATAGTCGAAATGGGCGAAAATTCGGCTCCAACACCTAAAACTGGTCACGAGGTTTTGTCACCGAAACGATTGCGTAATGGTTCGGTTTTACCCAATTCTAGTGACGTCATAACGTCAGTGACCCAAAATAATCGAGATCATGGCTCTAATGAAGACACCGATTCTCAACAACCATCATCAGTGCTACCGCAGTCACACCCGGTACCAGTTGATAATCAGTTATTAACCAATGCACTGTTATCACTCATGGAACAAAACAAAGTATTATTATCAAGATTGGTAGTTGATAGTACACCACCGCGTGTGCAATCACAGTCGCCGTTATGTGTACCCAATAATGGTTATTATGTCATGCCAGATTTCAATCATTCACTTAATGATTTTTCCGGACGTGAGTCTAACGTGGAAGCTCGGGCATGGTTGAATTCAATTGAGAGCGTAGCAAAATTACATAATTGGCCTGATAATTTTAAATTGGAAACAGTTCGGTCGAAGCTCGTAGGTCCATCTCATAATTGGTATGTCGGCCGCACATTTTCGAACTGGACTAGTTTTGTTGATCAATTTACTAACACTTTCGTGGGACATGAACTATGCACTGTTGATCGCGTAAAATTAATGTCTAGCCGCGTTCAGTTGAAAAATGAATGTATTATCGAATACTTCCACCAC